>JAMQGT020004425.1:0-10924 GCA_024447675.2 Pterophyllum scalare
CAACTCCTAACCTCTGGCACTCTGTCTTATATGTCTGTGAATCTTTTAGGGTTTGAAGGTTGTAGAGCACCCCCCCCCCCCAAAAAGAAAATACAGGGCGCCACTGCTATGCTGCTCAATCCAGCACTAGCCTTCTGAGATCTACAAACAACAGAGAAGCATCAGGTTAGGAGTTGACTCAGACTGGGTGGTGGCCATCCGCTTAGTCAGGGTGTTAGGGAAAGGTGGAGAGTGAGGAAGTGTCACACTGATGGGACATACCCTGGCGTTTAACAATAACCCAGAGGAAGACGCTCCCTGAGTAGCATAAATGGTCAAGAGGACAAAAAAAAAAAGGAAAAAAAAAAAAGGGAATGTTACTTGGTCTTACACAGACCTATCCCCATTAAATACCTCACCAATCTCAATTATAAATTTGTTACAAAGAATCCACCTGTGTTAAAAGTGACCATTTGCACAGAGATCTGAGGCTGATATGCGATGCGAACACTGGTGTCAAAGCCTCAAATGTCCAAAACGCCATGTGTGGCTTGTTACCCGTTACAGTGCATTTCAATCTCAAATGTCTGCACACATGGCGAGTCAGTAATTTAATGTATGTAAGTGTGAACGATGAGTGCCACCAGTGTCACCGTACCCTCTGCTCAAGAGCTGTCTGCGTCTGTTGTCTGAGGAGGTTTCTCAGGGGCCCTGCCTCCTTCCCAGCGCTGCCTCCACTGCCCATTCCTGATCACAGAAGAGAGCCTCGCTTCAGTTTTGGCATTTTAAACACAAAGGTGAGTGGACTAGAGAGCCAATTAATCTGTCAGTTGATTATTACATTGCAGCATTCATATTAAGACAAATCAAGAGAAAGCTGAACCTGCACACAAAACCTAAGAACAATAAATGAACCCAATCCTCATCAACTTTAGACTAACTTCTGGTCATTTTTCTAAGCGCACTAGCAAACACATCAAACCACATGCTGGGGATAAAAGAATCCAGAATAGGACTCTTATAGTAGTGTTGACTCACAATGAACTGTGAGTAGTTAACGTTTCTGATGAAACTAGTTAAGACAATCTGGGTGTGAACAGTCCTGCTGTTGATCCATTATACAAGTGAGATGCCAACACTTCACTGTTATAAGGTTCTGGTACTTGGTGACACACAGCAAGCCTACTATACCGGAGGCCGCCAGCAGCAGGTCCTCAGTGAAGGACACGCTCTTTCTCAGCAAGGCAGAATCTGACTGGATGGAGGAGAGAGGGGGTGGGGTGGTTGCTCTGGGGTTAGAGCCATAACCACAGCCCACTGAGCCAGAACCAGGAAGGGACAGAGTGTCTGTGGAAAGGATGGGGGAGCTGGGGCAGAGGAAGATCCCAGGCCTGCATCTCACTGAATGGGGCTCCTCTATCCAACAGCAGAGAAACAGATGGAGGGTGCATAAAGAAAAACAAATATATTGAGAATGGATAGGCAAAGAGCAATGAAGAGAGTAGGCAGAAGCACAGCAACTGAGAAGATGGACAAGAGCATGATGAGGAAGAAAGTGGACACAAGCAGAGACAGGAAGTATGCAAAAGTAGGTAGGTTGTAGTAGGTAGGGCACTGGACTGAAATGGAATTGCTGATATTGACCTTGCTGAGCCGATCAGTTATCAACATTACATGACAGATCCACACTTTATGAATTATATTAGGATGCAAACTGCAGACTGATGACTTTCAGTGTCACAGAACCCACAAAATATCTGACATAAAAAATAATTTCATTTTTATTTTGTGAGAAAAAGATGACACGTATCAAATGGCTACTGGATATACTGACGGAAAGGAGAGAAAAAAGGAAACGAACGGGAAAAGATGCAGATACATTAACAACAAAGAGGCAGAATAAAGACGGGTGGCAAAAGCCATTTTCACACACATTTCCACACAATGCCTGGGTAGTCAAATAAGGGCATGTTCCACAGTACACAGCAGTTCTTACTACTGGAAAAACAGATCTACAATAACAAACTAGCACAATTTTAAACATAAGAATTGTTTTTTAATATGTCAATGAGAATATTCTCTCTGCCTGAAGTCTAAAAGCCATAGATATCACCATAGATGTTTCCTCCCTTAAGATGCTCTCAAAGCTCTTTAATGAGATCTAAACCCTTCAGTTGTTGCTTGTTGTGCGTCTTTCTGACTTCGGTTTTGTTTTCATTAAGTGAAAGGCATGCTCAAGGTGAGATTAGGTGACTGCCTTGGCCATTGAAGAACATCCCTTTTCTTTGCTTTGAAAAGCTCTCGAGTTACTTACTTCACTTGTACTGTGAAGCACTATTTCATCAGTTCTGCAGCATTTGACTGAATCTCTAACCCCCCTTAAAAAAAACCCCCACTGGAGCTGCCTCCAATGGCAGCAATACACGACCATGCCATAAAACTGCCTCTGTCAAATTTTAAAGATGATTTGGTATGCTTCTGATTGTGAGCTGTTTCTCTCCTTCTCCATACTTTTCCCTTCCCATCATTATGGTAAAAGTTAATCTTGTCCAAAGAGTTGTTTCCAGAACTGTGCAGGCTCTTTTAGATGTTTCCTGGCAAAGTCTAATCTGGCCTTCCTGTTATTGAGTGTACCCTTTGGTTTGCACTATGTTTGAAACCCCCCGAAACCTTCTGTTTTAGAGATTTGATTGTAGACTTTGACAAACACACTCTTACCTCCTCAAGAGGGTCTTCACTTGGTTAGATATGAAGTTGGTTTTAACCATAGAAACAATTCTTGTATCATACACTTTCGTTGTCTTCTGTGGTCATTCAGGCCTTTTGGTGTTCCTGGCTGGCCAGCACATTCATTCTTTTTCAAAATACACCAGATCGTTGGCTTGGCCACCCCTAAAGCTGTTGTTTGCTCTCTGACAGGTTTATATTGGTTTTTCAGACAAATGATGGCCTCCTTTACTTGTATTTACACCTCTCTGGACCTCATAGTGAGTGAACAGCTAGCTCTACACCTGGAATCAGCTCTAGATCTTTTATCTGCTTCATTTGTCACGAAAAAACAAGGTAACAGGCCTCTGAAAATGTATGTAATGGACCACACTTTGTTTGGTTTAAGCGACTTAACCAATCTGAATACATCTGACATTTGTGTTCAAACGTGCAGCTTATCTTGAGGTAAGTCCTGCAACGAATGTGTGAAAATGGCTTAAGAGAAAAAGAAGGTGACACAGCCGAGGAAACACGAGCAAGAAAGACAAAGGGGTGAAAAGGAGGGGGATATGGATACAGGGACTGCTGGTCCAATCCTGAGGGCTCTGGAGGGCAGCTGTGGTAAAAAGTTCTTCAGTTTTTTGTGGTATTTATTGGTGGCCTGTGTTAAAATGTGCTTAAGTTGTCCTTAGGGCAGAGTTCTACCAAACCTCTCTTCTCCTGAATGATTAACCATAATGACTGTTACTGCAGAAGTGACCTTCAATCAAGAACAGCCCCCATGAGACACAGTGCTTCTAAAACTACAACAACAAGGGGATGGAACAAATACAGAGATCTGGTGTGCCTTCACACTATGAAGCACATGTTTTATATAACTGATTTTTTTTTTTTTTTTAATGTGAAACAAGAAGACACACCAGGCCACTGAGGACAGGCGGGAGACGAGGCATGGCTTAATAAATATTTACAATAAAAGCAGCAAATAATGATAAAATAATTAAATATTTTTAAAAAATAAACCAAATTTTAAAAACAAAAACACCAATAGTAGCACCAATATGAGGTGTGGGAGACGGAGAGGAATAGAGAATGGGAACGAGGGACGGGGCCAAGTATTCTTACCCGTCTTTGGCGTCAAACTGAGGTCTGTGTCTGATGATGAGGACTGGCGGCTGCATGGCTTGGAGGGAGAGAAGGGGGGAGGAGAGGAGGAGGAGGTGGGAAGGGCTCTGAAAGGGGTTGGCGGGCCGAGGACAAGGGCAGATCCTCACCAAATACCGGCCTGCCAGGAGAACATGACACACACACACACACACACACACACACGCGCATCAGTCACCGCTACACCCCTCTAAGCGTTTGTATGTGTGTGCATATGTGAGTGTGGGTGAATGAGGTTGTTAAGCGGGAGGGTGACTTTTTAATGTGACAATTGTTTGCTTTGGGCAAGGTGTGTTGTGAGGTGCTACGCATGGCTGGAAAACGAAATGAAACTAACAAAAGAAAAGCAAGCATGAAAAGCAAAGAACAGGACACACACACACACACAAACACACACACACACACATAAATGAAACTAAAGAAAGCAATATGGCAAAACACAAAAAGTCAGATTCAACAGAGGATGACAAGCTGAAGCATGTGTCCCAGTAGAGTGAAGCAAAGATCAGGTGGCTGCAGGGAGATCACAGGCCCTTCCTCGGAAATGATGCAACTGCACACCCAACTGCCCACCCAGCAATAATCAGAAAATGGGAAGTGGAGGGATTTGAGACTAAAATTATTTTTTTAACGATATAAGGGTCTCCCTTACTTCTTTGCCCTGATGCCTCTTATCTTATAGCTTATTGCTACATTGCATTTCAGATTTCCTGTCTTCCTCCTGCATCTATTTCCTTTCCTGCCTCTGCGTACCAGTGAAGATGAGTGTGGGAACAGAGACTGAGAAGTTCTGGGACAGTCTCTGGGAGCTGCAGACCGAATGCACAGGGCTGTTGTGGGTGGAGCGGCATCCGTGGGCAAGGGGGAGACCTGGGCCAATCAGCAGAGAGAGAGAGAAAGAGAGAGAGAGAGAAAGACGCAGAGCCGATATGGGCACGAGCGGTGAGAAACGTCCGAATCCGAATGTTGGCAGAGAGGAAGAAAGAGATGCACACAAGAACCAACACAACACAACATTGCAGAAGAGTGAAAAAGAGGAGACTAAAAGGAAAAGAACAGCAAAAAGAGGGCTTTTTTCTTTAACTCCCACTTTTTGCCCTGTTATTCAATTTAAAGTCATGTGAAAGCAGCAGGAAGACAACGCGCAGCTCTCAGCTTGGAATCTCAGTCTCACACAGAAATACAGAGCAGGGATGTAAACACAAGAAAAGAAAAAGATAACAAAGGTCCTGCACATTACAGAGAGCTATCCAAAAATAAGCTAGCCTGGAAAGAAATAATTATAAAATCCCTGTGAAAACTCTCCCATGAAGTATTAGCAAGTGACAGAAAATAAGCAGCAATTACTTTAATACACGGAGTAACTGTGGATATCAATATTTAAGCAAAATAATCAAAATAGGTCCTCTGTTTTATAGTACTGTAAAATCTCTAACCTAAAGCACGATGGTGACCTTGTTTCCCCTCTGGCACCATTTTGTTCCTTTTTTTTTAAATTCTAAACTTTACTAAGAAAACATTAGTAGAGGAGGCCCAAGTAAACTAGACAGATAGGAAAAACAGTAACTGCAGTTGTTTTGCAGTGCATTTGTTGTACGGGAGGAACGAAGACTGTAAAAGAAGTAAGCTTAACACTTACAAAAAAGAACTGTTAAATTGCATTACTTTAGTGGCATCTCTCTTTATACCTACTACTGCTGAATAAAGTCATCAAATTAAATAACAGCAACTGACAGAAAGTCTTTAAAATGACTAAAATCCTGAGTCATGGCAGCTTCAGTTCACTGAATAAACAGTTAAAGAATAATTAAGCTGAGAATAAATTTGTATAATTTTTTCTCAGATAGAAATTTATATTACATTACCATAGTAGAAGTATATGTTTTTTTTTTGTTTTTTTTTTTTACAAACTTCCTTAATCAGAAGAATGGGCAAACTGTAGGCAATTCCTAAAGGAAAGGTGAAGAAAGAGAGTCACAGCAGAGAAGAGAAAGTTGAACTAAAAAGTAGAATTATGCTCGGTCTCTTTCCTCTGACTCAACATTGTCCTATTTTTAGCAGACATTCATAACTACTCCTTACCAAAAATAGATTTCTAATAAAATTCACATTTCATCTCATCACCAACAGATGTTTACATCCCTGATACACATAATCTCACACACACACTGACACGCAGATGCACAGTTTAAAGAGACAAGGAGGCACACAAGCACTCGAGTGTTATTAAGCTTACAGTAACTGGATGTAAGTCACAAAGCAAATCACTTATGATGGGGAAAAAAAGAACAAAGTGAGTAACCACATAGTTAAGAGGATCAGCAGAATGTGTATACTAGATACTCACTAAAAGATGTAGCACTAGAACATGCAGAGGCAGAGCAGAAAGCCATGCAAGAGCGGTCTAAAAGAGCAGACAAGGACAAGGGAGGAGCAGGGGTTGAGGATGGCTATGTGTGTACTGTACATGTGTGTGTCTCAGGTTATGTCGTGTGCTGTTAGTTTTATGACGAATTACACATGACGCAACAGAACAAATAAAACTGCAAGGAGAATTAGAGATACTGAGACACACACAGGGGTAAGTGCTAGACTGTACACAAACTTATATACAGTACATTTAATCCACACGTACTCCCTCCCATGCACATACAATCATCTTTCCCAAAACTCACAAACTTGCACATAAAAGAGGCAGTAGTGTCCATGCTTGTGTTGTTCATTCATACTCACTCCTTTCCATCTTTAGAGGGAGAATTGCAGGCATTGGAAGCAGGAGCTGTGTTTGGGTGCATGTGTATGTTGGTGTTGGGCGCACTTCCAGAGCTTAGTTTGTCCAGTGTGCAGGCGGTACCTATGGCCCGGACCACAAGGCCCGACTCTCCTTCTAGGTCGAAACACTGCAAGTAGCCCACCACTGCATTTCCACCCATCTCCAGCACCTTGAGCCCTATTTTCCTCTGTAGCTCTCCTGGACAAGAGGGTAACACATTGCCATGTTAATAAGACGGGAGAACGGGGAGGACCCAACTACCATTCCTCCACACCTGAATACATAAATATATACCAGACATAAGAGAGATGAGTCTCTGTCGAGCTTCATTAGAGGCCCTGGGAGTTCTAATGCGGTCAATCCACTGGTACTCTGGATCTTCATTTACCACTAGTTCCTCCACAAATCCATGCACCATCGTTGCCCTGTAGCACCGTGGAATGGATGTGGCTGCCATACAAAAACATAGTAAAAGGAGCTTAGACTTCATGAGAAAAGTTCCTTCAAGTTGATATTCCATATTTGACACATAATTTTGGCATTTCCCCGTTTACAGATTTATCAATGGCACTGACACAGCTTATAATTTTGCTGATCTGAGAAATAACCCCTTTTGTTGTTAAGATAATTACGAGAAAAAAATCACGATTACGAGGCCATTTAATTTACTTTCCCCCTTCCTCACATAAATCTGCAAATTGTGTCTTATGCTCCATTAAGAAGCAAAAATCCAATCAGACATACTGCAGAAAAACTTGACCCCGCAGGAGGACTGTCTGAAACGGTTCAAATCATTGAAGAGCTCCACTTTGACAATGACATTGATCTCCCCTCGGATTCCTAATGACAAACAGTAGAGAGACAGATAAGACAATAAGGAACATAACATAAAAGTTATGACTATTGTGCACAACTTAGCCGATTCTTATACCATGGATGGTATCATAGATGGGAAACCAGCCAGAGATGACAGAAGCAGCCTCACAGTAAAGCAGTGGATCAATATCAATGTAAACTTTTCCTATGGCATCATTAGCACTGTAAGTGTCATGGTCCAATACTGTGATCTGCAGTGGCTCGTCCTGCAAATCCTCATCGTCAACCTATAGACAGCAAGGCAAGTCGAAAAACACCAGACAGTAAAACGGAGAGTTCAGAAATACAGAATCTGAATGCAAAAAGTGCAATTTAAAGAGAGGCATTTTACCTCAAATTTGAACCATTCTGAGTTCCACTGTGGATTGAGGGATTTGGGACAGACATCTGTTTTGAAGGTTGTGGTTCCAAACTTTACCTGGGTTGGGGGCGGGGGGGGGGACAAGCAAATTTTTAAATGCCTAATTGCTTTTCCTGACTCAGAACGGGTCTTTATAGGGGAGATGACTGTGCACATTAGGACAAACACTTCATGCACAGCTAGTGTTATGGAAGAATTAAGCATATTAATTAATGAAAATATACAATGTGACGAAGATGCGCATTGTTTGCTTCAGAAGGCACTGCTGTTCAAACATCTTCTCTTACCTCTACAAAAGCATCAGTAAGGTCACTGGCTCTGTCCATCACAGGCAAGTGGCGCCCAGCCACAATTTTGGCCTTCAGTTTCCCAGGCATGATTCAATTTTTAAGCTGATCTGCGAACATAATATAATTAAAATTGTGAACATTGTCCCTAACAACAGTAAAGACAGACGGGGTCAGTGAGCATATGTTGTTGATAGCATGCAGACCCCCGTCCTGTGTTTACAAGCTCACTAGCTAATTAGCTAACAGCTAAACTAGAATTTGTAACCCATTTCCAAAAAAAAAATTTTTTTTAAATCCCCTCGGTTCGAAGTTTTCTAATGAACTGTCGTTTATCAACACGAAAATAACTATCAGTAAGCTACACTAAGTTAGCAAAGCGAGGCTAACACGAAAAGCCACTTAGGTTAACTGCATTGCAGTCAGAATCTCTTTAGCTCTAGTTACCTGATCGGCCATGTTTTTACAATCATACGGCAAAGCCGCCACATATGCGACAGCATATGATCTTATTGTCTTTGATGCAGACTCTATATCCTTACCAATGCTAGAACGACTGACAGATACAGCTGGTCACGCTGCAGCAGTCTTGTTTTACTCGGACATTATCGTTGACAGTCCACCGTTCGTCTGACCTCCGTGTCTCTCCCATAACACGAGACGTGAGTTCCCAGTACACCAGACAGGAAAGTGTCATCCAATCGCAGATATTACGGCTTTAAAGATACTGGAGCAGATCTACGAATGGCATTACTATCCACTTATAATTTACTACACATGTCCCGCGTAAAGAAAACGGCTAGCTTGACGGCATGAAACCAGTGATGAATGAATTTTCAGGGGGGTGTCGTGTGCTGCGTTCAAGCATACCTCGTAAAGTTAATCGTTACAATGCGAACGTCGGACCGACGCGCCCCTGCTTTAAAAAAAAATCAAAATGATAAAAAAAAAAAGATAATAACTACTCCCACTGGTAAGATTAAACTATTAAAATGTCTCTATATGTGTTCAAAGTATTGAATCTACATGTACATGTCTACTAAGTTTACATTTTTTTTGTCAGTTTCGCTGAATTTTACCTGTATCAATAGTAGAAATTTGTTTCTCCGTTAAAACTGTATTCCCTGAAGGGAGCTTAGAGATTTAGTTTGAACATGCGCAACTTTGACAATTTGGTTGACTTCCATGTGGCAATACTGGGAAGAATACCCCCAGTATTAAAATAAATGCTAAGTTTTTTGTGTGCATAGACGGTGTAAAAGAGGTTTGTAGCTTTTCACTCATATTGCTTTCTTTACCAGAAAATATTGGCTGAAAATAATCCCCAGCATATTCTCCATTTGCTCAAGCTTGAGTATTATTTGCTATAAAACTACATCCCCATCAATTTCAGAGAAGTTGTGCCCCCTTTTAAAAATGAAATTATATGTTGTGTATTTTGTTTGTTTGTGCTTTTCTTTTTTTAAAAGGTTAACATTGTCAGCATTTTCTTCGAGCTTCCACCTGATAGCATTTGTCTTTATAAGATTATGTTATGTGTATAAACTATAAAAAATGTTCTTTAAAAAAAACAACTAAGAAAACAATACGGGATGTACTTTTTAAATATATGAGGCCAGTGTGTCATGTCACTCCTATCTCTTGTACCAGATGGATTTGTCTAAATTAAACACACAAGTCACAGTTTGTCACCTTTGTGTCATGAGGGAAGTGAATTACTCTGGTATTTTTGGTCAGTATGATGTGTATGAAGGCAAACACCTGTTACATGAAGACAGATTTAGTTACACATGTATGACCACCTATATTTTTGGACCAAGGTTTAAAGTTAAATCTCTTACACTGTTTCATCTTAATCACAATACATGAAAAAATCTCAGGACATTCTAGGACAGCAAAATGACTTAACAAGGGAGGACTTCAACCCAACCTAGAAAACTACCCTAGGGCACCAGAAGGCAGGAGCTATAGGTTCACTAGGTTCAAAGTAACTATATCATTTTATCCTATTAGACATTTGTTTGGAATTTAACACTGATTGCTGTATGATTTTTTTTTAGGCCAAAAACCTTTAGTAACAGTGATTTTGACCTTTGATCACTTAAAAAAAAATCATCGATCCATCATATGTCACAAATTTGAAGAAATACCCTCAAAGATTAAACAAACAGAAGGACTCGAAATTTTGAGGCATAAAACTTTTAATTCACCATTTCTATGCACCCATGAGCCAACAACGAGTTAATCTGACCACTTGTTTGGTAATGTCTGAATGGGTGCACCACATTGTGTGGAGGATAACTGAAATAGTTGGAGAGGTTGGCTAGCAACAGCCATCTGCTGCCGACCATAGACAAGGGGCATCATTTAGCGTGCACAACCATAAAGCCTATTTAAACTTGAGACTGCACAGGGAGTCATGACTGTTACCTTGAAGCGTATAATTTCATCAATCTGACTAATATCCAAGAGTGAAAGCTTTTGAGTTAATCTCAGCGGCAGGATGAGTTCTCGCTCAGGGGCCTTGGGGGTGTCACGAGATCAGCTGTTAGAGTAGAAGGGAAAACAAAGACATCTCACTGTGTCCATATTTCTGGGAAACGCGCACACGCAGACAGTTTTGTTTTGTTTTTATTTTAAATAGAGAGCATTACCTTCACTTGTTTAGTACGATGGCTAAAAAGGAAGTGTTGAATTCATATCTTGATGAGAAACCTGTAAGATCTAAAAAAGGCAGTCCCCAGAGGTTGGTTATCTCTCACTTTTGTTAAAACT
>JAMQGT020004426.1:0-18577 GCA_024447675.2 Pterophyllum scalare
AGAACAGGTATAATAATTTGATTTTGTTTCCTCAGATTCTGGGAAGGAATGTTTTATTAATTTTAGGACGCTCGTTTTGGAGCTAAAAACTGAAGTGTCAAAGAAAATTATTTTTCTGTGGCTGCAGTGGGCTGGAGCAGGGGCCTCTGCAGCCGGGGGCGAAGCTGGAGAGCAGACAGAAAATTAAGACTGGGTGCTCCTCACCCAAGGAGCAGGCACAGGTGTAGAAGCGGGCCGATCTGTACCACCTCCACCCATGAAAAAGCGGGCGCCGGAGAGAGCCTGGCCCATAAAAAATTTGCAGTCCTAGTAACAGTTTGAGAATGAGAGCCCAATTTACTCACAGGAAGTAGGTTCACTGATGGTCCGGCAGAAAAAGCAGAGGTGAGCTGTGGCAGTTCAGAGTCCACAGTTACGATTTCGCTGTCGAGAGCCCCTGCTTCCTCCTGCCTGTATAAACAGGAAGCGCGGTGGAGGCAGGCTCCCTCGTCCGACGTACTGAAACTGGCCTTCAGAGATAAGCCAGGGCTTCCCTCCTCATCTTTTCATTCAGGTAATAGTCCATTATCTCTTGTCGTTCCTGACGATAGTCCGCGGGGTCCATTTCCTGGTTGCGGTGTACTGTCACGGAGGAGGCTGTATGCTGGGAGGGGTGGACCCAAATGCAGGACGTGGAAGACAGAACTAAGCTGAAAACTGCTTTATTGGCAGAAGGCACAAAAAGAACAAAAACAAAACACGAAAAAACACGAAATCTCAACCAAGCCTGGGAGAATAATAGAAAAACAAATCATTAAACTCAAAAACACACAGCAAGGAGGGGGAACACTAAGGGTAACAATGACAACACCACAACAAAGAACCGAGCAAAACTAAGGGCTTAAATATACACACAAGGGGATTAGGGCAAGTGAAAACACCAGGGGATGACAGGTGAACCAAATGAACCTAATGACACAAGGGAAGCAAAACTAAACACAAAGCACAGGGAACACAAGACTGTCAAAATAAAACAGTAAGAGACTCAAGGGAACAGAGATGCAGACTTGACACAAGAAAACACAAGGAACCAGAAAAAACTAAAACCTCGCAACAAAAGAAAACCCCAGAACAGACAAAAAAAGCCAAACCAAAAACACAAACCCCGGACCATGACAGTAAGAAGATCATTTGTAACCTTCACTAATGCTGTTTCTGTACTGTGATGAATTCTGAAACCTGACTGAAACTCTTCAAATAAACCGTTCCTCTGCAGATGATCAGTTAGCTGTTTTACAACTACTCTTTCAAGGATTTTGGAGAGAAAAGGAAGGTTGGAGATTGGCCTATAATTAGCTAAGACAGCTGGGTCAGTGATGGCTTTTTAAGTAGTGGTTTAATTACAGCCACCTTGAAGGCCTGTGGTACATAGCCACCCAATAAAGACAGATTGATCATATTTAAGATTGAGGCATCAATAATTGGAAAGACTTCTTTGAACAGTCTAGTAGGAATGGGATCTAATAAACATGTTGATGGTTTGGAGGAAGTAACTATTGAAGTTAACTCCAAAAGATCAACTGGAGCCAAAGAGTCTAAACAAATACCAGCAGTGCTGAAAGCAGCCGAACATGAAGATAAATCTTGGAAATGGTTTTGAATAATTTTTCCTCTAATGTCTAAAATTTTATTTGTAAAGAAATCCATGAAGTCATTACTAGTTAAAGTGAAAGGAATACTCGGGCTCTACAGAGCTCTGACTCTTTGTCAGCCTGGCTACAGTGCTGAAAACAAACCTGGGGTTGTTCTTATTTTCTTCAATTAATGATGAATAGTAAGATGTCCTAGCTTTACGGAGGGCTCTTTTATAGAGCAACAAACTCTTTTTCCAGGCTAAATGAGCATCTTCTACTTTAGTGAGACGCCATTCCCTCTCCAGCTTACGGGTTATCTGCTTTAAGCTGCGCGTTTGTGAATTATACCACGGAGTCAGGCACTTCTGATTTGAGGGTTTCCTTTTCAGAGGAGCCACAGTATCCAAAGTCGTACGCAGTGAGGATGTAAAACTATTGATGAGATAATCTACCTCACTGGGAGCAGAGTTTAGGTAGCTGCTAGGGGCTGCCATTAGCACTGGCAATAGTTCGGTGGGGGCCCCCCTCTCCACCCCCCTTCAGTACAGAGGGGCTCTGTCAAAATGCTTTAATCCCTGATTAGCTACTAAAAACAGACCTGCAGTAGAAACATAATTTGGAGGATGCTTGTGAATAAAAAGCATTACAACATTAAGCTCACACTGCCCCCAGTTTTTCAACAAAAACAACAGCAGCTGTTTTATGTGCACTCTGTCTGCACACCCGCATCAAGCGCAAAGAGGCGGAGAGCTCAGGTGGAGCAAAAGGAGCTCTTGTTCCTGTAATCACCTTAAAACCTTTACTGGGAAACAGCTGGAGGTCCTTCATCCACCCCCTGATCAGCAGCATGAAGAACAGAGAACTTTGTAGCTGCTCCATCCACCCTGTTTCTTTCACACAGAGAAACATCTGCAGTACAGAAAGTAAAGTATGCTGATGAATTGTTAAAATGAAAAAATTTTTCTTATACAATTACTTGATTAATTGATGGAGTAATCAATAGAATACTTGATTACTAAAATAATTTATGGTTGCATCTCTACTTGTATTCAGAAAGCCATAGTCAAACATTAATTTTCAGCACCAGTGGAGCTATGAAAGGCCTCCAAGAATAAAAAAAGATCAATTTGAGAAGTGATTTGGATCACGTTTCACATTTTATTGTGTCATGTAGCGTGGGGCACTGGTCTTGCTCTTGTCTCGGTCTCGCCCTCCCTCGGTCTTGGTCTCGATTCGGTCTTGGACCCTAAAAGTCTTGGTCTTGTCCCAGTCTCTGTACAAAAGGCCCCCATAGTTTATATGTTGCTATGTTTTAGTTTGGCTGCTAGTTTGTGGAGAGTTGTGATTTCCCACAGTTCATTGAAGTAGTCTCGCATTCTGCTCCGTGTAAAAGTTGGATCAGGCAGATGCAAGAGGATCTGTGCCACCCAGCGAGTTGTGTTTATAAGAGATGTGTGCGTTTCTGATGAAAGTAAGTGAATGTTTTTATAGATGGTTATTTTCCTCTGTTTATAAGTGAAGTTTGTTAGTAGTATGATCAGTATAAGCTAAGCAAATGGAGGCTAGCTCTCGTGTTATGTGCAAAGCTGATGTTCACCTGCAGTCTGTGAGTTAGCTATTTGCTACTTGTGTAGCTATGTTAGTCCTGGAGTAATGAACACAGCTCAGATTTTATTATTAGATGTTTATTAGTGCACCCAATTGTGTTGAGTTATACTTATTATTTCTTTCTTTGTGTTGCAGAACCACACACACACACACACACACACATACACATACCTATGCTCATAAACGCGCATCATATGTCCCAGTGTATTCAGAGCTAGGTCTGCTCTTCTGTAATAACCAGAGCTAACTAATAAAGCCCATGTGTGAAGCTGCCCTCCTGTCTCCTCTCTTGCTGTCTCCTATGGGTGGAATCAATAATATTAGCCACACTCATCATCCTGGCCTTGAAGTTGTGTTCTGGCCAACACTCCAGGTTGAAGGTGGGCTCAAAACACGCCCAACACCTTACAGTCCCCTAAGTGTCAAGTTATCTCCCCTTCAGTCTCTGACCCTAAAAGTCTTGGTCTTGTCTCGGGTTAGGTGGTCTTGACTACAAAACTAGAGAAATCAGACAGAAACTCTGAGTAAGGACCAGCTGGACAATAGATAATAACAAATAAAACAGGTTTTTGAATTTCCCAATTAGGGTGGGCAAGACCAAGAGTCAGGCTTTCAAAAGAATTAAAACTCTGTCTGGGTCTTTGATTAATTACTAAGCTGGAATTGAAGTTTGCTGCTACTCCTCCTCCTCGACCTGTGCTTCGAGCATTCTGACAGTTAGTGTGACTCGGGGGTGTTGATTCATTTAAACTAACATATTCATCCTGCTGTAACCAGGTTTCTGTAAGGCACAATAAACCAATATGTTGATCAATTATTAAATCATTTACTAACAGGGACTTGGAAGAGAGAGACCTAATGTTTAATAATCCACATTTAATTGTTTTATTCTTTTGTGCAGTTGATGAAGCTATATTTATCGTTTTTGAATTTTTCTGCTTAAATAGTTTTCTGCTGATTTTAAGTTTGTTTTTTGGTGGTCTGGGAGCAGGCACCGTCTCTATGGGGATGGGGTTTTGTGGGGGTGGCAGGAGGAGAGAAGCTGCAGAGAGGCGTGTAAGACTGCAACTCTGCTTCCTGGTCTCAACCCTGGGCAGTTATTCATTCTTATCATGTATCGCAGTACACCTCACACCTGTTGTCCACCTGCAAGTTATTCCTGAAACGCCAGACCTAGTTTCGGCCTTCTCAAGCCTGAACTCACCATACATACTGAACGCTTCTGCTCAGATACATATTGATCTGAGCAGAAGTGACATCATGATCACAGAGCCCCACCTATATGTGTTTTTTTCAGAAGGAGAGGCTGTGTGTATTCAAAACTTCAGAGGGGGACTTAAGAAATGGACTCGGAACAGTTCTGAAGAAACTGGGAAGTGTTACTTATCTGATACAAGAGGGACAGAGGACATGCACAGCACATGTGGACCATATGTTACCATGGAGACAAACTGTGGAGGAATCCCCAGTTATATCTTCACCAGTTCCAGAGGAGACACCAGGGGTGATCATGGACTGTGCTGTTCCAGAGATAACACCAAGCATCACAACCATTACCTGCTGAATCCCCTCAGCAGAAAACAGAGGGACTACCAGTATCAACCCTTGGAATAAGCCAAAGCCCATCTGTGAAACACAGATAGCCTGAGAGACGTCGTTTTCCTCCAAAGAGACTGAATCTGTGAAAATGTATAAAATATGATTTTGTTTTTTACTGCCAGTTGACTTTTGAAGTGACACAGTATTGAGTGATGTCTCCATTTGTTAATTTGTTAGTAAGGGCAGTAGAACATGTTATTTGCAGCTTAGAATGCATTTATTTGTTTTGTGTCAAGGGGATGTTTTTTTTTTTTAAGAAGAAGAAAAAGAAATCTTAGAGGGGATGAATGTAATAGTGTTTTGTTGCCCCCTAGTGGTAATAAATAGGATTATCTGTCCCAGGAATAGTTCATGGTGGGCCAACCTTTTAACGCAACTTGGATAGGACTGGCTTCGGCTTTTGTATGTTATGTTCTGCTGTTCACGATTAAAACACGTATCCACGTTTCCCCTGCTTGATCCCTCCTAAACCTAACTAAGAATATCACACCTAACAAGACCAGGTTTTCCCCAGAAACTTTTCCAATTAGCCATTTAATTGGAAATTTGTTACAATGGGACCAGATTTTTCATCAGACTAGGGCCGGGGTCGGCAACCGGTAAGACGGAAAGAGCCATTTGAGCCGGTTTCCACAGAAAAGTAAACACTGAGAGCCGCAAATACTAGCGGAACTTCCGGCAGCGGCTACCGCGAGTGAAGCGTATGTTGAGAAACGAAAATAAATACATAAATAAAATGATTATATTTTAATATTTCAAGATCACAATAATGTTCCAATTTAGAACTACAACAAAAACCGAATTGGCAAAAATAAAATAAACTTCAATTGGATACTTATAGATTACTTCTACAAGCCGCACAGAGCCGCATGCGGCTCCGGAGCCGCGGGTTGCCGACCCCTGGACCAGAGTGAAAATCCGATTTCTGTGACTTCGACTTAGGTAATGTGAACTGTACATTTCCAATTAAATGTGATCGCATAAGTCGGATGAGTTTAGTGCTAAAGCCCTCCTCAGCTCCTGTCATGCCTCCTCTATGCATCGGCTCGTTCGTGCACAGCTACACACAGTAACAACACCAGGAGATCTCTTGTGTGTCTATACAGTCATGTGATGTCTGGCTTGGCTGCACTGGGCGAATCAGTTCATTTCACGTGAGACAATCATGGCAAGCGCAGGAGTCAAGTGTACGCTACAAACTCGCACTTACAAGCAAAAATGATAAATTATGAGATTATAAAATTTGAGGAAGCAAATCCAGAGATGAAACAGAAAGTTATTGCAGGGAAATTCAATATTAGACCCCAAACTGTGATATTTTGAAGAATTCTGAAGAGTCGGATTTTATCACTTTACACATAAGATCGATATTTTATAAGTCAAAACTCCATGGGCAATTTGAATCCGATTTAAGCGATTTTCTTTTACTGTACTGTAATCTAAAACACACACACACAAAATTTGATGCATAATTCTGACACAACCATTAACAGTCTGACAGAACAAGGGCCAATAAAAAATACACGTTGGTATGAGATACATATCATTTCATTATTAAAGTCAGGACTGTTCATCACTGTCATATAAACTAGGGGTGGGACAAAACATAGATGAGGCAATAATAAACTTGTTGTTTTTAAAATACCTTATTTATAAACTACAGCAAAATATCCATCTTTTTATTAAAGATTTGATTAATTCTTAAACTCATGTTGGTTCTTATTAAAAATCAGTGATCGCAAAGTGAACATAAATCATGATCTCTTCAATGGTGTGGTGTTTAACACATTCACTTAGCAAGCAGAAGGTTGCTGGTTCAATTCCAGGTGGAGACACAACTCCCCTCTAATTTTGGATCATGTGAAGGAAATCTCTGCCAAATCAAACCTGCAGAGCTACAGGCTGCAATAAAGGAGACCTGAAAGTAGCATTAAAAGTGAATCATGATAATATTCACACTGAGATCCCCCCGCTGTGGCAAATAAACACATCATTACTACAGACATAATCTTTCTTCTTCAGGGCCATCTTTATCTAAGGCACTGCAGGCACCTACATCATAAAGGTATACAAACTAATCTGAGAAATTTCACATAAAAAGATATTCATGACATCACTCATTTCAGATAGATGGTATCATCATTCTTCATATACATGTCATGGAAGCCATGATTGTGGTTGCTCTCTGTTTCTTTCTGTTAACTGTCATAAAAATGATTAGTTCAGTTTTTAAAAAAAAAGCAGGTCTGTGTTATTACATCTAAATCTTGGTCAAAGGCTGCTGCTCTCAGCATCTATGTTGTTCCCTCTGAGGAGGCGTCATTGAGATAAAACTGTAACCTGGAAACAGTGAACTGCACGGAAGAAGCATCATGTGTAACATTAAGGTGATGGCAGGTTTATAGAATAGAATAGAACTTTATTGTCTTTATACATAAAATGAAATTAAACATCATACAACGAATTATACAACGTCATTCCATCATAGTATAACGAAATTTCGTTCAGACAACCATCCAAGAGAAGGATAGACAAGACTGATATACAGTCAATCCCCGAAAAAAGGAAAACAGACACACCGTGGGGAAGCTAGGTTAAAACAAATCATCTGATAATGTGCTCATCTTGAGCACAGTATCAGAGTCCAAAAAAAAAAAATCACCTTAGCAAAGCATATTTAAGCAGCAAAGCAGGGTAAAAAGGAAGGGCTGGGGAGAGAAGAAAAGTGCGACTGTTTCCACTGAGAGCTGAAGAGGAAAAAACTTTTACCTAAAGTCTGCAGCTGCTGAGTCAGAGCAGGTGAGCAGTGCAGAAATGTTTAAAGAACTCAAAATGTATCAAAGTAGAAAGTTGCAAAAGCATGAGATGATGAGTAAACACGTGCTGTATCACATAGAGCTATATTTTGTGTTCCGTAGAGACTTTACCATTTGAGACAGTTACAGTTAGTAAATCTGAGTCAGTTGTTAAATCTGAGTCAGCTGTTGAATCTGAGTCAGTTGTTGAATCTGAGGAGAAAAAAACAAAAACAAAATCATTAACAATGATCAAGGAAAAACTTAGTCTGCTCTGTTCATGTCAATGTTAAATACAGACAGTGGGAGTTTCTGTATTTAACAGCATGAACACAAACACAAGGCGAGGATCACAGTTTTTATCAGCTGCTTTAATTCAATACCTGAACGTGTGAAAACCTTCAAAACAAAAACATTTCTGATTGTAAGAATGTTTCTATCAATACTATGTTGTAAAATTTGCTGCTTCACTGTGCCAGAACAGCCTAAAAATGTTAAAATGTGCAGTGCTGACAGGTTGAACTCATCAGTAAGGATGTGTGCAGGTGAAAAATGCAGAACAGTTCAGAGGACAGATGCAGCTCAGCTGTGAGACTGATGAGCACCTGTGACCAAATGGATTAAAATATCGTGCAGTGAGTCCGAGCTCTGGTTTGTTCCTGCAGTGCTGAACACAGTACACCTGTTATGTTTCTAAGGCTTTTGTTCTTTTGTTCAGTGCTGTGTAAATTCTCACTTTTCTATTACTCTGTGGTTTACTGCAAAAAATGTAAATAACTATATTAAGACATGACCTGAACATCTAACATTCAACTTTGATAGGAACAAAACTTAAAAACAAAGCCATTACATCTGCAGTTATTATGGGGATATAAGAAAAATACTCCAATCCAGTTACATTATGCACAGCAGACAGACAGACACATACCTGAAAGGCTCTGTAGGGTTGTAGGGTCATTTTCAAGTGGAGTCTTCTTTTCTACAAAAAAAAAACAATAAAAAAATGAAGAGATGAAAAATTCAGCGCCCAGCTGATCTGCTCTTTAGTGATGCTGACATTAATTTCTGAACACACTGCTTATAGTCTGCATTGTTAGCACGCATTTAATTTCAAATCTCTGATTCAAATCTGCTCAGAATGTCGACATGTAAAATGTACTCACAAGGTTCAGGAGACTTGGCTGTAAAACATGTCAGTTGTTCACAGCTGTAATAAAGAATACTGACCCCTCCACCCCTCACTCCAACTGCTTTACAATCCTCTCTGTTACTGTACCTGCTCTCACTATGATAATACTGTTATATTATGATGACACTGCAGCAGCACTGCTCTATGAGGACTTGAAGCTTGTTTCAGTTTGAAATCTGAACAAAAAGTCAAAAACTAAAATCATGTTTTGATATTTTGGTCTCTCACCAGATTTAATTTTGTAAATAATGAATATGATTATTCCAATGAAGATCGTTGCAGTGGGGATGACAATGGTGATGAGATGTACTGCTGCCGAGGCTAAAAGCAAACAAAAAAAAACAAAGTTTGTTTAGAAACTCTGTAAATAAAATAAAATAATAATAAAATAATAAAAATCTCTTTGTGCTGGTTTCCCTTGTTCCTGCCAACTCCCCCTACACAATCAGGGGCTGAGCTACCAAACTCAGCACACAGGTCCATCCTTGGCCCCTGAGGGTTCAAATCTATATCAGATATTTTGAGGTCATCATGTTGCCTATGGTAGGATATGATCATTATGTACTAATCAGAAAAAATATCAGTGTCAGCAAAAATATTATAAAAGACCCAAACATCAAAAATATCAGTTCTACAAAACAGAAACATGAATTAGTTAGCTATGAAAATTATTTGCATTCATGTTTTATCTGTTTTAGACTATTTATATACAGTCAGTGTAATATGAGGGGGTCTTACCCAGGTCCACTGTGTGGTAACCCTCTGTCATGCTGATGAGGTCAGTAAGTATCGGGGGGGGGGGTCATCAGTTTCAGCTGCTTTGGTGTTCATGAAATTACCAACAGGTGCACCAGAGGGGCAACAATGAGACACCACCCAAACAGGAATGTTTCACAGGTGGAGGACACTCACATTTTTCCCTCCTTATCTTTTCTGACTGTTTGTCACTAGTTCTGCATTTGGCTAGGGTCAGGGTCACTGCTGGCAGCATGAGGCCACACCTGGATGTCCTCTAGTGGATGCCTGATTGGCATTTACCATAGAATACCAGAACTGGCAGGGTCCACCACTGGAGCCCTGTGCTTTCACAGGTGAGAGCAGGTTCACCTACATGAAAGGGTCTGGAGAAGCCGTAGAGGAGGTTATGCTACCTGTAACATCTTTCAGCATGATCAGTTTGGTGGTGGGTCAGTGATGGTCTGGGAAGGCATATCCATGGAGGGACATACAGACCTCTGTAGGCTAGGCAACAGCACCCTGACTGCCATCAGGTATCAGGATGAAACCCTTGGACCATTTCTGCCCTGGTCCAGATCTGGGAGAAGATCCTCCAGGACACCATCCATTGTCTCATTAGGAGCCCTGATGTTGTCAGGTATGCACACAAGCATGTGGGGGCCATACAAACTACTGAGCACCATTTTGCACATCAAAACGATGTGGTATCATTTCATTCCTAACACATTACTTCCATACCAGTGTGGATATCCAGCAGGATTTTCTCCCCACTGAGATCTCATGTGTTTTCAAAGTGTTATTTTACTTTTTTTGAGTATGTATTATAACATCAATCAGCTTCAACGCAAAATGATAAGAGAAATTTGTATTAACAAAAGCTATTTATCACAGTCCCACTGACGTTTGGGTTTGTCATCTTCATCACCTCTGATTTAAGTCTTACCTTCATTGGTCCTGATCTCTGCTTTGTCCAGTTTGGTGATGATTTCATTCACACCAGAGAGCTGAAACTCACAGTCGTACCTCTTCCAGTCTTCAGGTGGAACAGAACTAAGATTCAGGTCAACACTCATCTGGAAGGTCTCATCATTGTTGGGAAGGATCTCTCCTTTGACCACACCTTCATGGAGTTCTTCTCCATCTCTCCTCCAGACCATTTTGGCTTCGTCAGGATAGAAACCTGTAGCATGGCAGGTGACTGCAGACGAGGGAGTCTTCTGGAGCAGAGACACTGAGGGAGGAACTGGAGAATAAAGAGAAACACAGTTTATTGTTTTTATTATAAGGAAAAACTGCATGTTGTCATGCTCCTGGGTCTGTACCCAGTGTTTTGTGTGTTCTGATCTTTCAAGTTTATTTTTAAATATCTTCAGTTTGTTGATGTTTGTTTTGTTTATTGTTCCAGAGCTTTTGTTGTATCTTTTTTATTGGTTGGGTTCATTTATAGTAATCCTGCACTTTGAGTTCTAATAGTCTTATCTAGTTTCTGTTTGTGGTTTTAGGTGGTAGTGCTGCATTCCTTCTTTGACTTTATCCTGCCTTCCCCGTGTTTAGTTACGTCTCTATCACCCTGTTAGTGTTCCCTGTTTAGCTACTTCATGTATTATTTTGATAGTCATGCGCTCTTGTGCCTGAGTTTTACTTCCTTGTCTGATTTAATTAGTTTCAGCTGTGTCTCATCGCCCTTCTGTGTCCACTTCCCTTGATTGCATTGTGTGTATTTAAGGCCTGAGTTTGTTGCAGCTCTTTGCTGTGTCATACTGTTTGCATTCTGCTGTTCTTCCAGTTTGAGTTTGTCAGCTTGTGTTTTTGGCTGTTGTTCAACTTTCTGATTTCTCAAATTAAGGTTTGTTTTTGTTAACTCTGTTTTCAAGTCTGTGTATAGGTCCACATCCTTGACAAATGCTAATATTTCCATTTCTGTCTGATGTAATGCAGTTTAAATGTCTTGCATACGCAAATTACTATAAGAGGAATGTAAAGTACTGGAGGACATTACAAAGATGAGTAAAGATATAAGAAAAAACATGAGTGAGAGACAAGTTATGAAAGGATGTGTTAAAGATGATGGAAAGGCAAAGAAAACAAAGAAATTATTGCAGACAAAAAGCAATGGAGAGTAACAAGAGGAGACAGAGATGAAGAAAAAGGAAACTAAACACACTGTTTGTTGTAATGCCACAGTACTTAAACACAAAATCTGGTCATGTGATTTTACCTGTTCTCATCAGAGAGCTCCTCCCATAGTCCACATACTTCTTCAGGTACTGAGGACAATACTGGGTGAGGTACTGCTTCGTGCGCTCCAACTTAGCTGTTTCATGGTCCCACCTGACTTTAGTCTGATGTGCTTGCTGCTGTGTAGTGACCCATGAATTTGTCCCAGTGTCCCAGACTAATAAGTCTTCTCCATCATAGCCAAACTTTTGATAACCAAAAACCTCACCAGTCTGATCATTCCAGGTACAGCCATACATGTACTGTAAGGTGAGGGTATCTAACAGAGAGACAGAATACAATAAATCAGATCATAGCACATTCAGCTAATAACACATCACATCTTTACCACAAAGAACTGCTGATCTACAATTTATCTTTTTTTTAAAGTGTGTGTGGGGGGGGGGGTCACTGAGGTCAAATCTTAAAACTGTTTGACCAAAAAAAGTTATGGAATAAACCAATAGAATATCTAATTTGTATTTAAAGCAGATGAGAAAAATCAATTTCCATATTTCAGAAACAAAACAGATTTTTTAAAATTCCTAGATTATAAAGATATAAATATGAAATTGAAGACTGATTTCAGCATGATATACGTTTATTATGGCATAGACACAATGCAGCAAAATGAATCTCATCCTGTTATATTATTTATGTACATATTTATGATGAACAAACTGTGATCAGTTAATGTAATCCACCCTCTTGTTTAAAATTACAAAAAAATTAGTTTCTGCTATAATTTAGGGTTAGCTAATAATTTTTGTCTTTAATGATCATGTGTTAATTATAATTGATTAGTGACTTATTGTTCACAGTGAAACAACCATTTATTTGCTTATTTATTTATGTATTTATCTATTAACATGTATCCATCTATTTCCAGCCCAGCTGTGACTGGGATGGGCTCTTGAAGAGGAAGGCTACACCCTGGATAGGTAACCAACCTACTGCAGGGCAGAACAGGTAAATGCTGAAAATCTAAAAAGTTTAGTGATGATAAAATGTCTGATTTGTTGTCACTTGATATTCTGCTGATAAACTAGTTTATTAGTTCTACTGCACATTTATTTTGAGATAGGTAAACAGTAGAGTTACTCTGTTAAATCCTTTAGACCTGTTTACCTCTCCTTTCAGTCAGGTTGAATAACGAAGCAGTAGCAGTCACAGGAACGTTTACAGTCTTGTTACTAACAAAGAGTAAAACAAACCTTCAGTTTCGTTCAAGTGCTGCTTGATCATTTTAGTGTTGTCTCTGAACCACTGCTGCTGGTCCACACAGACCTCAGTCTGATTCTTCCAGTACTGTGGATCCTCTTCTGTGATGCTCTTCATCCACTCCTGTTTGGTTACGTTTTTGTTGGTGATGCTGTCCCAGTGATTTATCTGGATATCATCAACCAGTCTGAAGAGTAAAAAACTCTGGGTCGTTTGTCTTCCATAAAATGCAGTGTGGTAATACTCTAGTGAGTAATTCACTGTAAAAAGAAAAGAATGTCAACAGTTTCTCCTGCCAGTTTTGTGAAGAACTTCATATTCTAATTTTATTATTTGTAAAATAAAGTTTCTTTTGCATCCTGAGATTCAGCATCCTGCATTTGGCTCCTCTCTCCAACAACATATAACAAATTTACTGCAGATTTTTAAATATTATTTATATATATATATATATATATATATATATATATATATATATATACACACACACACACACACACATAGAGGATATCCAGGTAAACTTGGGAAGACAGAGGAATAACTGCTTTTTGTACTGTAATTAAAGATGTAAAAATGATGAGCTTTGAAACATTAAGAGAGTTTAATATTAAATGGTTTACTTAGTTGGGTGATTAAAATCTACATTTCAAGGAAATAGCATCACTATATAAAACTTTAAGAGAATTTACACCAGCATCAACCATATATATAAAAAATAACTGGGAAAAAGAAACCAAAATGGAAATATCACCAGAAGCATGGCAGGATATATGTATAAAGTAGAGCACAACAACAAATTACAGCCTCTGGAGAGAGTTTGGGTGGAAAAATCTCATTAGATTTTTCATTATACTCAAGATAAAGAGTAAACAAACCAGATCTCACCTCCCATGCTGGAGAATGTGCAGAAATATAGAAGCAAATCATGCGCATATATTCTGGGAGTGTCAAAGATTAGACTTGTTTTGGAAAAATGTGAATGCTACAATCAAAAGAATTTGTGGGGTATCCAACACCAAAAGATTTTAAGACTATGTATCTTGGAAATATAAAGAAATGTGTTTTGAAGGAAGATTTGATTTGATTAAGATTCTGTTAATTGCCAGCAAAAAAGCCATAACAAGGAACTGTTTCCAGTTAAATAGACTAGTTCTTATATAGCGCTTTTCTACTCTGTCTGAGCTCAAAGCGCTCATACAACACGTTCACCCATTCATACAGCACTTTCCATCAGTAACTAAGCTAAGTGCTTTGTTATACTAACATTCACACTCCACCGCTTTGCGTCAGAGAGCAACTTGGGGTTCAGTATCTTGCTCGACCTTCCGATCAGTAGCTTTATGAGATGGAATGAATGACTTTCATTCTCAGACTACAAGAAGACAAGTGGGAAAAATGGAGAATATAGGACACTCAAGAAGAGATATAAGGAAATCTAACACCATTATCAAATGACTCCTTTAGATTTTAGACACTTGCGACCGATATGTCTCGTTGCCTTTTCATTATTTTCCTTTTTATTATTTGCCTTTGTCTAAATATATCTTTACCTGTTTTATTTGTTCTATTCATGTATACTGTTGGGAGGTGGGCTCTTATACACCACAGCACTTTGTATAATGTCTGGAATATATATTTATACATGCCGGTGTCTACGTGCTGGTGCTGCATTGTTAGCTGTTTTTATGAACTCTAAGCATGGAGAGAACCAATTATATCAACTTTGAAGTAGATAATGACCTGTAAGGTGCTTCACAGGTCATTAATGCAAGGACTGCTTCGTGTATCATTAACCAGTACGGCCCCTCAGGTTCTCGTTTTCATTCTCAGAATAATGGCATGTATTGATTAATAATGATATCTTAGTGTTCGTTACTTTTATGGTGTTTTATGGCGATTTTTTTCTTTTAATTGGCGTAAATAAGCTTCCATCAGTACCTGAGACGTGAACGCCGACGGTCCTTCTGTTTACACACCCAACAAAAATATAAACAGTTTCTCTATTTCATCTCATAACTAATCAACAATGTATAAGCACAATAATTTGTGTATAAACTCAGTATAATTTCAAGCTTCAGTAGCAGCCAGTGTTTCAGATCTTTGTGCAACAGTCCAGATGGAACACAGCGCTCAGACCCGAGCGCGTCTGCATCTGCGGCGTCTGTGGGATGTTGTCTGTCCCTCCCGGAGTGCATGGGCATGTTATGATAGGTCACCCGAACTTCATCTTTTGGGTTTGTGCGCTTACATTTTTGGTGTGTATATAATGTAGGCCATAAAAACGACACAGCTTTGACTGACAAAAATGTTTAACTCACCTCCCTCCGCGACACGTATTTCCAGGAGAAAAAGAAACAGAAAGGGCTTTATTAAAAAGCCAAAAGCCATTTGATAAACTAACAGCTACATTTTATTTATTCCGTATCTCCTCCGAGCTCCAGGCTGGAACGGAAGTTGAAACGAGGAAGTTTTACTATCAAGTCTGCATCTGAGCCAATGAGAAGTCCTGAGTGCCAGCGTCACTTATATCTGGGCTCAACAGAGTCAGGGAGGTTATTAATGAAAGTGAAAGTAAAGTCTGCTTAATTTACCAGCATAAGATTCAGTTCTGAAGCATATTTAATAACTTATGCTGTCCAGATCTTGCGTAGCCCTGGGAAGCAGGTTTAGCTCCAACTCTGGGTTTGTTAACCCTAAAATGAGGGAAACTCGGGTTTTCTGTTCCAGAAAGAGAGCTAACTCCAACTCTGAGTCAGTTACTGGGGTAACAGACTCTGTGATGCCGGCAGATTTTATCCAACAAACTCTGAGTGTCTCTCTGACTCCTCCTGCACCTGAACCACCTGTCTGACCCTCCCATTCATGTCCTCCTCCATGAAGTGTCTGTCAGAGCGTCAGAGGAGTGAATTCATCTGCAGACGTTTATGTTTCTACGAGCACTGAAATCCCAGTTAGACGTTAGTTCGTTATTTTTGTGCGTAACATAAAAATACTTAATTCTAAATGCATGGTGATTTGTCTTCCTGTTTAAATTAGAAAAGAAAACCACCTCAACTCTAAGAAACCCCACCCAGTTATACTTATTAAACAGTGAAATACGCACAATACTAACTTCTAGTGCACTGTTAAACTTGATGAGTTAGTTCAACTCAAATTATTTGTAGGAAACCGATTGCCTTGAATCGTTCAAGTTCATTAACTCAAACATTTAAAGCACGAAAAAAAAATTACTCATTATGACCAAAATTCACTCAAATATTTTGTGTTAAAGCAAGCTCGGATGAATAAAGCCAAAAATGCTCTGATTTGATTAAAAGGAAAACAAACACGATTGCCATTTTTATTCTTGGTGTGTGTGTGTGGGGGGGGGGCGCTTTACTTGACAGTCAGCTGTGAAGAAACAGGGAGGACTCATGCAGGACGGGAGGCGACCCTGCGCCTTCTGCACCGTGGCATGCGTGGTCGCCTGCTCTTCCACTGAACCACACAGGCACTAGTGAGCGGCTCTTTTTTTCTAAATCTACAAAAGTACTTGCAGAAACATTACTTGTTGAACTAGATAATTTTCTCTGAATCAACTTATTTAACAGTTGCTGATTTAATTAATTATTCTATCTTTTTCATATGACCACTATCAAATCATTACACATATGGTGGATTATCTGCATGCACATTTGGTATGTGATCATTTGAAAACTGAAAAAGAAACAACAACTGAAAGATGTAAGATGAAGTGATGTTTACATTTTTTAATCATACAGTTTAAGGTAAACTCCAAGAAAATGAGTCAGTGGAGCCAAATGGAAATATATTACCACAACTCAAAACACTCAACAAATTTAAGTGTACTCAAGACAACTGAGTTTGAACAGAATTCCTTTTTAATTACATTTAATTTATGGGAATGAGTGACTCCAACTTTTTCAGCAGATTAAGTTGAATGAACTTTTATTAAGATATACTGTTAGGTTTTACAGTGTGGATTGCTTTGGGCCCACTCACAAATGCACAGCTCAGACGGTCCAACAGTTCTATAACAAAAAAATAAATAAAATAAAATAAACCATCTTTACTCAAAGTCTGAATAGTACAACATGAAATAACCCAACATTCCAAATACCACGAATAGCAAGGAAAACCAATGGCCCTCATCCTTTTAGGTCTCATCATGCAGGGTCCAATAAAAGCACTCACATTGTACATTGCCCTTTGGATGATGAGGTATAGTACAAATTTTCTTTATACCATGTAGTTTGCACAACTCCTGGACAACTTGAATTTCAGTGTTCCTACCCTGATCTTAATTGTGGTGTCTCAGGCACATCATAAACCACTCCCTTATCTTAGCTCTAGTATCAGCTCTCTGGTCATATGCAGGAAACATTATTGTTGTTGGGATGATTGATGATTCATTTCTAATACAGTTTTAACAATATTTATCAACAATAACAGGAATAATAAAATAAGACGAGCAGTAACATTTTGCTCTCTCTGCAGTTCTTCCCTCAGTGTCTGTTATCCAGAGGTCTTCCTCCTCTCCCATCACCTGCCGCGCTACAGGTTTCTATCCCAACAGAGCCGAGCTGGTCTGGAAGAAAGAAGGGGAGGAGCTTCATGAAGGTGTGCACAAAGGAGAGATCCGTCCCCAACAATGACGGGACCTGATGAGTGTTGATCTGGACCTTTCAGCAGTCACACGTGAGGACTGGGACAGGTACACCTGTGTGTTCAAGTTCTCAGGTGTGAACGAGGACATCACCACCAGACTGGACAGAGCAGGAATCAGGAGCAATAAAGGTGAGACTGGGATCAGAGGAGACCAGAACACACCCTTAGTTTATTGTAACAGCTCCTGCAGCTCATAGAGTTTTTATGTGTTGGATGATAACTTCAGTTTCTGTCCCTGTTTTTCAGAGTATAATTCTAACACTAACTTAGGACCAATAACATCTGTCCCAAAGTTTCCTCCACAGTTTTTCCTTAGTGACCGTGCACACATGAATTTTATGTCAAATGTTACATGTAAACTCAGCTGTATTTATTTTATTACATTAATGTATCTTAGTGCATGTTTTCCTCATCATTTTCAGCCATGTTCATGTGTGGCCACTGTTAATTATAATCTTTGTATTTATGTTACTGATGGGCCATTTTGGAAGAAGACAGAATCCATCCACCTTTGTCACACCCGTCAGCACCACCATCCTTGTTCATTCCCTGTTCACTTCCCCCATTGATTATTGTAACTCACTGCTCTCCGGGTTACCACTCAAACTCCTCCATAAACTCCAAATGGTCCAGAATTCCTCTGCACACATCATTACCTGAACCGCTTTCACTCAGCACGTCACCCCCATCCATCGTATTCAATACAAGATTCTCCTCCTCACCTACAAATCTCTTCATAACCTTGCACCCTCTTATTCATTCTTACTCTCCCTCACGTTCACTTGGTTCCACTTCTTCCACACTTCTCTCCACACCTCCTGTCCATCTGTCTACAGTGGGGTCTAGAGCCTTCTGTTACACAATTATATAGTAAACAGTTGATCACATGTTCTGTCATTTGTAACGTGCTGTGGCAGGCAGACAAAGTG